>OY856410.1:940909334-940956834 GCA_963693085.1 Alisma plantago-aquatica | reverse complement strand
CAGTTAACACCAGTCCGACTACCAATCATGTTCTTAAAACATTGATCCAAACCACGACAGAATGCTTTGAGGCTCGGCTACCAAAACACAACATTTAATGGGTAGGCGGAATTGCGTTTACATGGATTAAAATATAATATATCTGGTGGTTTAGTCAAAAGATGGCAACATTGTTATCTACCTACAAAACTCGGTGCCATAGGCAAACAATATATGGACGAGGTTCTCTCTGCAATGTGACATTTTTACAGATAGCATAGAACAGTTCACCGTGGGGATATTTATATTCCCTACAAATTTGTTCCTTGAACCAGATCTATTATTTGTATTCTCTACATTTTCTTCTTTGATTATTAAAACCCTTGTTAATCCTGCATAACACAAAGCCCAGTGGTGCACATTTAAACCAACGTTATTATGCATTCAGTAATGACCATCTACGTTGGGCGTATAACGGAAAACAATAGCAAGGGGTCCGATAGCGTCTGATTTATATTTTGGAATCACATAGATGAGCGAGATCAAAATTATCACGAGTTTATTAGATTTCTTGATCCAGCAACAAGGCGGCCTTGAAATCTCACCACCTTCTAGATGTTGTTTTGCGTCATGGACTGGTGTTGTCGTGAACCACTTAACTTTAGGCTCTAGTGCTTCTACAATAGGACAGATTCAAAAATTCATAAGCAATTATGAGCGTGTTGTTTCCGTACGAATCTACTTCACCTACGCCTATAAGAGAGTTCATCCTCTTCAAAACTAGTGCCCATCAACCCTAGTATATAAGGAATCATTGGATGACATTCCTTTTATTATATCATTAAGTTTAATGACCAATACCCTTCCACAATCTACACCGCATGTCTGTTGTTAGTTGAATGAAAAACGTGTTGCATTAGACCCTATAGTATTTATTCTAAAAAACCTATGAGCATGAAATAACTTCAACTTTTACTTTTACATTAACTGCTTTGCATGAATGAATGAGCTTAGACTTGCATCATCTATTTACCGGATGACAAGCAAGAAAATAGAGAGACCCTGATTGGGCTGTGAGCATATTCTCAGTGGAAGGAGCACAAGTATTGACGAAGACTATCACATCTCTGGAGTGCGTGGTTGCATGGCGGTAACGTCCGTATGGATAGAGAATAACCAGGTTGACATGTACACTGTGGATGGCATTTTAGTAAATGTGAGGAGCAGACGAGTAGATGTTTAGTCCCACATGGTCTGTGGCAAACCATTAGAAAAGGTAGACTTAGTACATAAACAGACTTCCCAACAACTTTGCAACATACTTACCTGGATAGGGTCAATGGGTGATCAATATGGTCCATGGTTTGGGTTGACGACCTTCATTGCACTTGGAAGGTGAACCTGCCCAACATCTCCCCAAGTGAGAGAATGTACGTCATAATTTGTAAAAGGGGGGTATGTGTTTGTGTTCGGCCCTCACTAAAATTGAACAAAGTTTTGGATAGTGTTGCGATAATTTGTAATAATTCTATTTAATGCCAGTATTGACTTATATAATCGATTGAACTGACTTTAATGATTGGATTTTATCCCCTTTCTATAGGCAATGTGTATTAAATTCCATCAAGCAATCCATTTAGCACAAAATGACATAAAAATTCATGCATTTATAACCAAAAAATATAGATTAGGGATTCCCAGTGCTTGCTCGATAAGTGTCCACACATCTCTTACTCTTTTCAAAGTAAGTGCTTTAGTAATTAGCTATGCCATGGGTATTAAAAAAATCCCTTCCATCTAAAATTTACCCTCTCCACCCCCCAAGAACAAAAAAAATGTGAGCATCACATGATGGACGTAAGTTATTATTTGGCACATTGGAGATTTGTCACCACATGTTAGTCTCAGAGTTCACTTTGCTCGGGTAGGTTGTGACCCTACAAGAAAAAAATATACATTTGAAAGTTTATTTGATGTTATGTGTCCGTAAAAGTACAAGGATATGAAAGTGTTAGGTTGTGTTCATATAGAATATTAGGTCGATAAATATTTTTAGTCGATATTTATAAAAACCTAGATGCACTTGTAGAAGATAAGTTGACAACGCTATTTTGGAGTAAATAATAGTGGATGCTTATTAAATCTATTTGAATATGTACGTCGATGATCATTCAAATCCAAGTTTTGTTGCACCAAGATTCCACTAAATCAATTACACTAGCTGATATTAGAATTCAGGCTTTACGATTTTATTTTAGATCATAGCTTTCCACTCAAATGAATTCCAGTTAGGTTTTATTTAGGAGGTCATTAGAAGGCAATCATCTAGTAAAATCTACATCATAGAACAAAACACGAAGACAATTACTTCAAATGAGTGTGTAAACCTCAAGAAATAAAAAAAAGAGTAACTATATGATCAATAAGACCAAAAAATAAATATAATTTTACTAGTGATATACGTTTGAGGTTTTAATCTCAATGTATAACCCTTCACTATAGTTAACTAGTTTATAATAAGGATAACGTGATGGATTTGTTTTTTTATTCCATAAAATGAAATCCCAAGAAACAAAAACAACAAATTCTTTTAGAACAATCAGCGAAACATAAGGGAGGCCAAATTTCATATACCAATTCCACTCCCACATGTGTTGTCTTACTTTTACAAATTTCAATGTACAATGATCAAAACATTTATTATTTTACTTAACATATAATGTAATTGTCTTTGGCCTACGACATTAGTACCGTAGAGAACCAAGAAGGCCATTGAATTATATTCCAAAGGGATGAATCTCACTCTATCATGTGAAAATACTCGAGTGTAATAACCTATTTATTCTTCTAGAGATTGAAGGATGATCTATACATTTTGTTTGGTGTGTTCACATTTTTATCTTTTCTAAGAGCTTCATCATAGAATTCATAAACCAAAGACCAATAATTAACTTTCCTAACCACACAAAAATGCACAACGTGCTGATATAAATACATGTATGCATCAAGGATGAGATTCATACCAAGGAAGTTGAGATATCGTCATGTGCATGTGTATTTTAGTAGATGAGTCAGACATGTTAATCTGCAATCAAATGTTTTCATAGATGTGATGAAGTGCAATTTCAAGTAATAGCTGCATTCTCTTTCATGTTTTTGCAATTAGGCTTTATTATTTGAAAAAAAAATCTAATACCCAATTTTATTCTTAAATTATTTTCTTGGATTTTTTTATTAAAATAAGGAATTGCACTCAATTAATCAATGTACATCTCATGGATCTTTTTTACCATTGGAACTTTTTATGATTCTTCATATCATAGAGATGGAGCATGATCCAAATTTATTTTAATTTGGATAAGATATGAGAGAAACAAGTTATCAAAGTTATGTGATCACAATGAAAGTTTTGTATAAAAATTTAACTAGCCTAAATTGTAAGACCCCTGACCTAGCTTAGTGCTTGATGTGCTTTGCTTAATAAGATGCTTGAACCTTATTCTAATCTCTTGAGATGCCTCAATAACATGTGACAAGCTTAATCTTTCAGTTTGGTCCTGTTTGATTGATGTTTGAGCTATCTTTGCTATATATGTGCTTGTTTTGGACCTAGTTGTAATTTACCCATTTTGAGGGGTTATTTTGCAATTTGTCAAATGTAGGTTGTTTCCTTTGTACCTTTGCATCATGATAGAGAGTATTATTCTTTGGGGTGCCTTATTGTGCCTTGATTTTATTAGGAAAGAAGTGGTGATATGTTGAGAGTGGTCTCTAGGGTTTGCTTTGATGCCCTATGTTAATGTTGACCATATGTTGACCGTTTGAGTTTTGTGTGAGAACCCGTTACACTAAATGAGATTACTCAAAACATAAAACACAATCAATCACCAATTAACCATATACCTAAAAATATGGATAAATTAAAACCAATTTCAACATCAGCACCTGCTCAGAAACATTTGCATAAGAGCCCAACATCTTTCTTATATCCATACTATGTCAATAATTTGATACAAATTTTTCTATCACCTTAGCCACAACATATATATAGGAGAACAATAATTGTATATACCACACAACAAACGTTAACATGCTAACAAAATTCCAATTCGTTGGAAACACCATATACAAACTTTTCCTGCCCAGACCTAAGAGTACAAGGACGACTCTAGGATACATGAGACATCTAATCAACTTTCTCATAGATTCATTACTATAGCTCCTTTTTTCTACCATAGGTTTGTTTTTATCACTTTTGATTACCTAAAAAAAATTTGGCAAACAACAAGGGTGAGACCCATGTCCCAGCAAGAGATATAACCTCCAACGACGCTTATTGATTCCAACATTTTTAGGTAATGAGACACTTTAAGAAGTTTAATAATATATAACAAATAATCTCAACAACACTGATGATTAACAAAATACATAAAGGAGCAAATAATAACTATCTTCATAAGAGACTATTCTCATATCCCTATTAACAGTATAAGGAGTCTAGCAACATGAGCATCTCTAACATCATGAATAAGTCTAGTATCATAAGCATAGCTAAAAACATCAGCATGTCTATCAAGTTGAACATATCAACATCATAAGTAGAGCTAACAATATAAGCACAACTATCTGCATAATCATGATTAGCAGTATATGCATCTCTAGTTACAAAGGCATAGCTAACAATGTGTGATAATGAATGTCATAATCATAGCCAACAATAATAATATCTCTATCAACTTAAACATGACTATTGTATGTACACATTAATAACATTAGCATATCCACAACATAAGAATATTTACTATCTTTTAATATATTAAACATCATCTCTATGTATAGAGAACAATAAGGATTATCATCTAATATGAAGTGTCGTGTATAACCCTAAATAGATTTGCTAGATGGCTATATTACATCTTTTATTATGCCCTGGGGAGTTTGATTCGCACCACCCAAAGTCTAACTAACCCCTGTGAAGGGTTATTCGGTTCCGTACGAGATCTAGGAGTGCCAGTATCCTAAGATCTCTTCCCCTCGATCAATACGAGTAAAAAGGCAGTGAAATATCAGTCAAAAATGCCACTACAGTGACATATAGTCAAGTTGCTAACCACTAGTCCACCCTTGGTACATGTCACGATACTAGAAACCAGGATATACACAACCCTCTAATCTGAGGTACAACTATAGTTGTCCTCAATCACATCAAAGGTCTGAGGCATGACCATAGCCATCCTCCATAACATGCATTATGGATGACAAGGATATATCCTCAACTTTCCACCCCCATATACTTAACAGTATGTGCTCTAAGTTTCTCTTAGGATAACTCATTTCACCATCTAGCAAGTTCTGATACTGAAGATGACTCTATGGTACATGGCACTACATGATTAGAGTTGCACTTGATTAGTTATGCCAATTGGGTGAATTAAGGCTACATCAAACAAGTGGACATACAAACCCTAATTCACTTCTCTCAAGTATATAAATATCACAACTTCAAAAGATATAAAATGTGTGAAACATTATTTCTCATCTCATCAACACATGGTACTATTCACTTGTCGTTCATGAGACTACACTAGTCATCATACTATCACAAGATATAAATCCTTTTCACAATATCACATGGTATCAACCCTTATCAACACAAGAGGATTACACCTCATTCAGGGCTCAACCATGCCCAAATGTCATTAAGACCATCATACTATTCCCTACGATATCATCATTATCTTTTCATGCCTTATAACAAGGTTCAACACCATCACTTACATATAATACACCAGATCAGCACAATTGATAACCTCCCATTTTGTGATATTATCTTACTAGTTTTTCTTAATTTTCCATACTCTTTCTTAGATAAATTAGATATAATCCTTAACTTTTTACGTTATTATGAATTCACCATTAAACTAACATTTATCTTTTTCTTCTTATAGAAAATCCCAAAAAAAATTACAAAAGCTCCAAACGGTCCCAAAACCGAATGAAGTCCAAACAGTCCCAAGACCGAATGAACTCAAATGGTCCCAAGACCGAATGAAGTCTAAACGGTCCCAGGACCGAATGAACTCAAACGGTCCCAAGACCGAATAAAGGCAAATGGTCCCAAGATCGAATGAAGTCCAAACGGTCCCAAGACCGTATGAACTCAAATGGTCCCAAGACTAAATAAAGGCAAATGGTCTGGAGACCGAATGAAGTCCAAATGGTCCCAAGATCGAATGAACTCAAACAGTCCCGAGACCGAATAAAGGTAAATGGTCCCAAGACCGAATGAAGTCCAAACGGTCCCAAGACCGAATGAACTCAAACGGTCCCAAGACCGAATAAAGGCAAACGGCTTGGAAACTGAATGAAGGCAAACGGTCTGGAGACCGCATGAAGTCAAACGGTCACAATACCGTATGGAGCGAAACGGTCTTGAAACCGTTTGGAGCCAAACGGTCATAAAATCATTTGGAGCCAAATCTTGAAACCATTTGGAGCCAAACGGTCTTGAAACCGTTTGGACCCAAACAGTTGTAAAACTGTTTAGACCAAAAATCGTTTGGACCCAAATGGTAGTGAAACCGTTTGGAGCCAAACGGTCTTTATACCGTTGGACCCAAACGGTCTTGTAAAACATAATTTCACCCTTAAAACGATTTCATCCCTAAATATATTACAATTCTTTCAACATTTTTTCCTCTTTAACATATATAATCTTCTGATTACAGAATGGCCTCACCTACAAAAGAAGCCATAGGAACTGCTGACGCTCCCTTCTGGATAAGGGAGCAACTACTGGAGGACCGTATAAAGCTCCAGCAAATCATGGACACCTACAAAAAGACCGAAAGGGTCCCACCAAAGGTTGACTTGATCAAGGTCATGCACAACCTTGAGCGAGTCAACATGTGCCTAACCAAGGACCATGTTGAAGAAGTGGATGAAATTTCCTCCAGTGATGAAGGTTCGAAGTACGCACCAAACTCCGAGGACAAATCCCTAGTCCCAAAGTCCAAGGGCAAGAGGAAGACTGAAGAAGCCACTAAGGGACAACCATCAAAGAAAAGGGCAAGGAAGCAAGTTCGGCCTCTATCGCAAGGGAACAGATCTTGGCATGACACACCATCCCTACTGTTGCAAATCCTGCCACCACCACCACCGTAGAACCTGCACCAGCTGACCTATACATCCAACACCTCCCAACTGGTGACAAGGTACTACGACTAACAAAGTACGTCTGCCCCAACGTATTGAAGAAGATGGGGATTCATGACAGAGTCCTCGCCCTGCTCGACAATGCGAACCTCTCAAAACTCTACTTTGTTGTAGAGAATTCTTATGTCGAACCCACAATAGAGTTCTTCATACACCTCAACAAAGAAACTATGGATGCAAAGGACAAATGGAAAGACGGAGGTGAGCGTAGGCCGGTAACCTCACTTTTTGGTAACAAGGTTATCTTGACTGAGAACACACTGAATGAGATATTCATCGACCAAGATCAGATAAAAAAGGCTAAGGAGGCAAGCCTGGACCATCCCCATTTTGATAGACATACCGTCTGAAAAGCTTTGACGGGGATTCCAAACTACAAGGCGAAGACTTGCAAGGCCTCTAACATACATTCTGGCCTGGTGCGCACACTGCATAAAATATTACAGGCACTCTTTTCCCCAAGACAAAGGGTGGAAACGTTAGTAATTCTGATCTCTTTATTCTCTGGTCCATCCTTAAAGGGTTGTCGGTCAACATTGGACGACATATGATACAAAAGCACTCATCTTACACCCTTGGAAAAGAAATCTGTATGGGAGGTCACATAACATCAATCTTGAAATTTCTCAAGATAGACATACCACTACCCAAGTGCACGACGATAAAGGGCGACATCCTTACAAATGAGCAGAGTTAAAAGAACTCATACATCATAAAGGAGAAGGATGCAAAACTCCACTACATCTTCTGCCCCACTGTCAAAGCATCTAGGACATTGTTGTCGCTTCCAGAATTGGCAGATTACGACAAATAAAAGATTCTCTTCACTGAAGAGGAGCTTGCCAGCCTTATAGCCTCAGTCAAAGCAAAGGTAGGGTAGAAAGAGCACAGCATCACTGCCCCCGCAGCAAGGCCAAAGAAAATTCCAATAACACGGTCTTCAAAGTTGTGCATACAAAAACAACAACAATCGGAGACGCCCACATCAAAGATCAACCTAGAGGCAAAGCCACCACACAATGCTGAAAACATAGTAAACCCAACACCAGAACCTTTCATCTTCGATCTGGATGTTGGGTTCACCTCTACAACCACCATCACTACTACCACCTTCCACCACTCTGCCACCACACCACCACCTTCCACCATTCCACCATCCATCACTCTTCCCCCATTCTCTACAACCACACCCACCATAATTTCTTCATCCACATCCACAACTTCACTCGCATACTTCGCCTCACTCTTTTTCTCTTTAGGCATTCCATTCTCCACCTCAACGCCCGATCTCACCTTCACTTCAACCACTTTCCCCTCAACATTTCCATCTCATCCCTTCTCACTCGGGATGTCACCACCATTCCCATCCACCACCTCATCTACCACCACCATCCTGATACCGCTAGTGACTCCATCAAAAGTCACCATGCAATTCATGGGTCCATTACTAGCGTCTCTTTCACAAGGCACTGCCACCCTTCCCCCTGACCCCAGCCACCTCAACCTTCCATCTCAGGGGTCCCCTTTTCACAAGTCGGTGAGGAATTCATAAGGCAATTTGACGCCATTCAAAACCTCCTCACCGACCCTTATAACATATTATTATCTATTTTTTCTTGTGTGTAGGATATCACTTCACAGGTCTCCAAGACTGACGAGTGGAACAATGCCTTACCAGGCATCATCGCAAGCATCCAAAAATTATAGGAAGTAGCAGCCCAGCAAGTCGACCGCATCGACAACCACTTACAAAACCTGTCAGAGTTGGTACTAGAAATGAAAGTCCAGCAAGAGGTGTTAGCCTAGCAAGTCGACAGGGTCTCTACGCAAACTCAACCTTTACCTGAGACCCTCCACGAGCTTCAGTAGCAGCAAACTTCTCAAAGCACGCGCTTGGACGACATCAACAACAACCTAGTACAACTCATCTGCCGCCAAGAGGAGGACTCCAACAAAGAACTCAGCGACCTTCACATACAAACAATCGATCTATCCGCATGACTCTTCTCTGCCGAAGTAAGATATGTGGATCTTAAAGATAGCCATGATGCACTGCTCGAAACCCACGAGCATGTGCAAGTGGCACTCGAAGAGCTACAAGCAATCCATCGGCAGTGCAAGAAGAAGTCGATCACGAAGACAGAAGAAAAGGTAGTGAATGACGATTATGACGACAGTGAAGATGATGATGAGGACTCTGATTCCTCAGTTGACTCCAACAATGACAACTCCTCCTCAGACGATCAACCCGACGGCCCAGGCAATGTTGGGGAGGTCACCAGCCGAGGGGCAGACCCCATAAAATTAGGAAAGGATAGAGGCCACCAAGAGGGTGGAACCAAAGATCCCAAGTCCCCCGATAAAAATGACAATGTCACAATGTCATATGGGGACCAGTTCTTTAACTTTTCAGCTATGGGATCCCTGGGGGAGACTGCCAAAGATGCAACTTTTGTTGAGTTCCAACAATGCATACTAGGAACTAGCATTAACCCACCCACAATAGTCATCCATCAATACTCTGCTCCAGAGCAACCTGCGCCTTCCCCCCGGAGCAGGAAGAATCTGATAGAGTGAGTCTAGACACAGACGATAAACTCGACTCTGATTCTGACTCCGATAAAGATGAAGATCTACCTTTTTCTTAGACGACAACGAGCAGACTTCACTTCCTCTATCACAAGACCTTCTCCCACCGCCACCGCTACCTCACAAAATGCATGACTTAGACATGGCGACCATCTCTACATTAGATGTTCAGGACATCTTCATCCTGAACACTATCGTAGATGATGCCAAAGATGGGGGGGACATCATCTACAACAATAAAAAGACAAAGCACAAGTTGACACGAGAATACTTCTGTATCATCCTTTGACCACAATCGACAGTGAAGATGGCTATCTTCCGTGTCTTCCTTGCCAATGCCATTGAGGAATTTTGGAGCCCAAAAAGGTTGCAGCCTGTCTTCAACGCTTCACCCGCTCTATCCTTAAGCTTATTACATAAGGACTTTCGGGCAAAGTCCATTGAGCGGTTGTGAACTGGCCTTGCACAAAGGGCACACTACATTTCTATGCCCTTCAGAGTTTTCGACCACTGGTTGCTCATGATTGTCGACACCGCGGCCCATGACGCCAAGGTGTACAACCTCTGTGCCAGCGAACTAAAGGCTGGACAAATAAATTTTGCTGGATTGAAAGTCGGAGAAGCACGATGCATACCCTTCTAGCTTGTCAAAATAATATGGGTTGCTTTCCCATCTCTGCGACATGGTTGGAGCCAACCCTGGTTCCAAATCATCAACCCAACAATCCAAACATTAGTTGGTTCAGGGGATTGTGCTTTTTGTACAATACAATTCATAGAAGCACTCAATAAACAAATCCCCTTCACTGAGCTAGCCACAGAAGATATACACTCCATACAAGGACGTTACACCATGGATCTTATCTGCGACAGATGGTTTTTCAGGGACCCAAGAATGGAACCAAACGATGTACCTCGATACCTTTTCTCTGCTATCCAACGTCCGCAAAAGCGTCCATACAGAACAATCCTAAAGGAGTTGGAGAAAAAGCAACAACATACCGCCAAGGCCCCAAAACAACGCCAATGGGACCCTTATACCTTCGATATGGCGGATGATTAGGGGGACATCGATTTGATAATAGGGGCCACCATCAACAGATCATCTCAACCAATGGTACCCCTATCTTCCATAGAACCAACGTTTCCAAATTTTGACCTTGTCGCATGCAAAAAACTTTTGGATAATGAACTCAAACTCATCATGTCTAGGCTTCACGCAGAGAAAGATGAGCTTGTCTTCATGCACGAAAACATCCTAATAATGGCAGATACTCTCTATGAAACTATACAAACTAAAGGTTCTTTATCTGTGAGCTTGATGACTGCTTACCAGTTTCTTCTAGCACGGGACCTACCTACGGTTTATATGGAGTCGGCATACATGAAGGACAATTTACTTGGATCCAAGAACTTTGGAACCACATAGGACCTTATCTTGTATCTTCAAAACATGACTCTGAAGTTCATTATGTTTCCTTTTCTTCACTCTAATCACTGGCTGCTACTGGCAACAAATTTGCATGAGGGAACTACAATCATTTACAATAGTTCCAACAGCAAGTTTGATCCAAACCAAAGACCAGTATGATGTAACAGCAAAGACGCCGACGGAGGAAGTGTCTAAGGATTGTGTTGAACGACTACACGATCTCCTGGGCAAACACACAAAGGCGTATGACAAAGAACATTTCCATCGCCCAGCCTTCAGCCACAGATGTCCCCAGTAGATTAGAGAATCAAATGACTGTGGTTTCCACATCCTCTACTGGATGTATACCATCACTGTTCTTGGAAAACAAGTGGAGGACATGAAGGACGTGGATTACCACGCTTTACATGGAAAATTCGTAGCTAATCTCCTACGATCTCATGGAGAAAACAAGGGATTAACAGAACCTTAATACCCATGCCCATGTACTTCTAAACCTATCACTTTGACACCTTGAGGACAGAGTGAGTGATAATTTAGGGGGGTACATTGGGAAAGGGCGAGGTATCATATTCAAACCCTTTTCTCTTTACTCTTTCTTTCACCTCTGTTCTTCTTTACATATTTTTCCTTTCCTTTGACACTTAGATTTTTCAGTAAATCATTTGATAGAATAACTCTTACATATAAAACAACTTTCACTTTGGAAAAGAGTCACCCCTAGCTAAATTAGAGACAAAGTAGTCCTCAAATGCAACTACTTAAGTAGCATTTAGGCATGTAATGGTGAATTAATAAATCACTTTCATACTCGATTTTTATACTTTTGTTTGAATTCTGCATCAGACTCTCCACAGGTTAACATCCTTGCCGAAACAAGCTAATCACTCTCTAGGACGGGTAGGAACCAGGCGAAATCCAAATCAAGGAACCTCGCAAGTGGACCACCAAGTACGAAACCATAATAAGTACATGTCAGGAAACCCTAAGAAATAGTTTTCTTCTTTTCAAAAAGAGGCTTGGCAGCCCAAATAAAATCCTAAATACCCAATTCCTAAGCATGTGAGCATATGAATAAAAGCCTGAGTGTTGAATAAAAACATGAGAGTTGTGCCATGCATAAGGACTTATACGAAGAACTAATAAAGGTGTTCACCGGAAGGTACATTCATCTTCCCTCACAAAGGCAGATGTTTCACGCCTGGTAGTGAGATCCTAAGGTCTCCAAGTATATGAAAAAGTTGATAAAGGATTTGCCCGACCGGTACATTTAGCTGCCCTCACAAAGGCAGATGTGTCGTGCCCGACAGTGAGATCCCAAAAGTTTAGATAAACCCTCCCCCACTAAAAAGGGGAGTTACACAGCAGCCTTTAGCCAACCCTCATACATATCTTAGCTTCTGGTCGGAATTTCAAAGAAGTACAAAACTTCTTAGAGTCAAAGACATGCATAGAATACGATAAAGGAAAAGGTGGTCCCAATGTGAGTTACACGATACGGAAGAAACCTAAGATCCACACAACTCTCGATACCTGAAAGAGTTAGTGAAAGAGGAAGCCCCGATAAAACTATAGGAGATCTCTGGTTTAGAATTGAAGCAAGAGTATAGAAATCTTCACGAAATAAAATCTCCTCGCCACTACGTGCCTTAGCTCTATCCAGCTTGAGGACAAGCTAGACTCTAAGTTAGGGGGGGTGATAACCTCCCATTTTGTGATGCTATCTTACTAGTTTTTCTTAATTTTCCATACTCTTTCTTAGATAAATTAGATATAATCATTAACTTTCTACGTTATTATGAATTCACCTTTAAACTAACATTTATCTTTTTCTTCATATAAAAAACCCCCCAAAAAAATTACAAAAGCCCCAAACGGTCCCAAGATCGAATGAAGTCCAAACGGTCCCAAGACCGAATGAACTCAAACGGTCCCAAGACTGAATGAAGTCCAAACAATCCCAAGACCGAATGAACTCAAACGGTCCCAAGACCGAATAAAGGCAAATGGTCCCAAGACCGAATGAATTCTAAACGGTCCCAAGACCGTATGAACTCAAATGGTCCCAAGACCGAATAAAGGCAAATGGTCTGGAGACCGAATGAAGTCCAAACGGTCCCAAGACCGAATGAACTCAAACGGTCCCGATACCGAATAAAGGCAAACGGTCCCAAGACCGAATGAAGTCCAAACGGTCCCGATACCGAATAAAGGCAAACGGTCCCAAGACCGAATGAAGTCCAAACGGTCCCAAGACCGAATGAACTCAAACGGTCCCAAGACCGAATAAAGGCAAACAGTTTGGAAACTGAATGAAGGCAAATGGTCCCAAGACTGTATGAACTCAAACGGTCCCAAGACCAGATAAAAGCAAATGGTCTGGAGACTGCATAAAGGCAAACGGTCCCAAAACCGTATGAAGCCAACTGGTCCTGAGACCGTTTGAAGCCAAACGGTCTCGAGATTGCATGATGCCAAACGGTCCCCAAATCGTTAAAGACCCAAACTGTCCCAAGACCATTTGGGACTCCTTGGAAGCCTATAAATAGAACCGAAGGAGTTCTCATTAGGCATCAAATTCTTGGACACCCAAAGACTGCCCCAACCGTTCTAAAGCTATTTCATCTTCCATCTTCCACCCAAAGGTTGCCGGTCTAAGATCCACACTTCATCCTCAAGCTGCTTTCTCTCTTAGTGATATAGAAGGTGGGAAGTGAATAAGTCTGCATCAAGTCAACCAAGTGGTGTGAAGATAGTTTCTCTCTACTCTTAGGGGTCGACCTTCCTCCCTCCTACGTGGAGATGATGCTTTCTTTCTCTCTTCTCACCTCCTTCTTTGTTCTTGCCATGAGCGAGTAGTCCCATACACTAGGGTGTGGGGAGTAGCCACGCTACCCATGTTTTCATTTCATACATTGTAAATCGTGGGTTTGCAATAGAAAAATACTACCTTTTTAGTTCAACATCAATCGCTTAATGAATGCTAGTTGCTTGATCACCAACTTATGTTATCTATTATTTGTTAGTGCAAATTGTCTATGTTTGTACTTCTAGATTCGAATATCGACTGCTTGTTGGTTCTAGATGTATGTAGTCACCATACATTTGGTTCGGTATCTAGGAGCATTTCTCAAGGAGTGGGGTAAACTCACCTCCATCGTTGTACTTTCATACTATGAAATGGAATCAGTTGATGTATGAAAGTACAACCTTGACAGGTTGAGGAACACACTTTGTGAGGGGAGTGATGCAAAGTAAGTGACCATTCGTTTGGGGGTGGATGGCATTGCAATGCTTCCACATTTCTTGTAGTTAGTTATCTGAAAGGAAGCTAAGTCTACAAAGATACCAATTGTTTAGACCCTTTTCTTTGCAAGCCTTATTATTATGATGTATGTTTTGATCCATGCGTAGTGGTGGTGAAACTCGATCACACCCTAGTGGTTTCTAAATATCATTTACAACTTTAAGTTTACTTTCTTATTATTTACTTTCTCCGCACATTAGTTTAATCATCAAACCAACTCTTTGATCTAAATATCAACTTTTAAGTGGATAAGTAGGATTATTACGTTTTCCATCTTATTAAACTCTTAATAAGACTGTTGTCTCATAGATTTGACCCTTAACTATACTACGATAAGACTTCCATGTATCTTAGCATACATGGGTGGTGATCTTATTATAGCATATGCAAGGCTAAACTTAGAAACTTACTATCTCTAGGATTTTTAGTGGTGCACGCAACTCCACGTAAGTGGGGGCTCCATCAAAAATATTGCATTAATGTGATAGGAGATATTCATAAATAATCATATAAGGTTTATATTAATATTAAGAATATTCCTTTATTACATCAACATGCAAGGAATCTAGATATGATTAACCCTCATCATATTCATAATGCACATGTTTAGCATAAGAAAGTATCAACCATGTGGCTATGATAACCACCAATTAACACATTAAGGTTATGATCATATTAAGGAGGTTATTCACCATCATGCCATCATATAAGAAGGTTAAACATGAATACTCATCTTTATCTATTTGCATTAGCGTTAGGTTCAACAAGATAAATTATATTAATGTTACTAATCAGCACTCATACCCAAACCCTAACTCACGACATCCCCTTTGGATCATGGATGCATAAGGTGAAGCATCACCATCACATTCCATACTATTTTCAAGTATGTACCCACACATAAATCAAGGTGTAACCATCAAGTTATAACATACTAGGGTTTCAACAACAATAAGAGGGTACTCCATGATTGTATTAGTCATTCAAGGACTATTCATACCCAATGACCATCATTTAGTTATATTAAAGTTAGGTATAACAAGCTATACCTCATTAGGGTTACCCATTAATTCATTATGGTGATTATAAATCATAATCATATGAGGGAAAGGGTAATACTACAAGTTTAAATCATTGAACTATCAAATTCTCATCATCAGAATCATAACATTACACTACACGCTTCACCCAAAATAATGGTAATATTGAGGCATCAACTTCTAACCATTAAATGATTGAAAAGGTAAAGCCATTGGTCATTTACATAAGTAAACATCTTGAACAAACCACATATGAAGTCATTGAGTTGTTCACTAGAAAGATTCACCATTTTACCCTAGACATCCCTTGATTAACAACATACAAATTTCCATTGAGAGTAGGGTAAAACCCACAAGCGATTGTTTATTTAAAACAAGTTGTCAATAAATGAGCTTCTTAAGTTGATCTCATAAAGGAGACCATATAAATAACTTTATTAAGAGCAACATATTACACTAGGCATCATTCCAATTTATTGTATGAAGAATCATTAGATATTAACCATTGGATGAAGTTCATATATTAAAACCATCAATTGGAGTACATGTCCAACCATTACATCAAATGACCCAAGAAACCATTTGTTTAAGGCTTAACTGATGCTAGATCTACATTCTTAACTCATAATAGGTTGTGGGGACCTGATATACCATCACTAGTGGCCATTAAGTCACCATAGGTTGTTTGATCAACATTATATTCATTAATCACCATCGAATATCAAGCTAATGTCACCATTGATTATTAGCATCATTAGGGTACTTAGTTTTTTATCATTAAGTTTATAATTAGGCCAACACCTGACCTAAGGGCTGAGTGTTAGTTGACACCCTTGGTCACCACCATCATTTGTCATGAATACAAACCATCGGTTGTTGCAATGGTACCACCATTGAGTCATGTGTTTATAGAAGAAATCAACTTTAAACCCTAAAATTGACCATTGGTTGGTAGGTGTTTAGCATAATTGGATATCAAACCAACCTCATCCAAGTCATATTATACCTTATGAATAATGTACACATGATCACAAGTTCATCTCAAACTGAAATGAGAATAGGGAACATTATAATAATCAAAATCCAAGTCAAGCATAGCTTTTTAGTGCATGGATCATCACTTAAAAGCAAGAACATGAGCTAGCAAGCTCATGGTAACCAATAAACATGGAGAAAGTTATAAAACTTTCCTCTAATTAGAATATAAACTCCCAAACATAAGAAAACACGAGCATGTAGGGTAGAAAATCTAAGTATAAGATGTGAACTTATCCATCTAGCACCTTTCTTCATCAAATGAGCAAACCCTAAGCATAAGGAGCAAGAAAGGTAGGGTTTTAGAGCTTTAGAGAAATTTCTACCATGGAACAGCAAGGTTCCGACCAGGAGAAAGGTAGGAGGAAGAATAATAAAGAAATAAATGCAAGAAAGAAGGGGATTCTTACTCTTTTATGTCAAGATCACTAGAAGGAAGCTTTTTAAACCCTAAAAGGAAGTCAATTGCAACCCTATATTATTTTTCCAAGAAGATCCCCAATTTATTCTTCCTTGGACAGGAAATCCACATTAGCATATATAGAGATATAATTAGGATCATATAAGGAGGGAAGTGGTGGAGAGAAAATGGTTCGTTTGGGTGCTTAGGGATAAGTATATGAAACTTAAAGATAAAGAAAAGTAAAAAGTTGAAGTTCTAGTATCTTTCCGAAGTGTTCATGGCCTTAAATTGTTAATAATATACAATAATACACCCAAGAATATCCTGAACCATCCATATAGGCCTGCTTAGCAAATTCATTAGTTGATAGCTACTAAAGGTAGCTCATCCATGAAGGGGTAAACCCTAAAATACCCTTGAAGAAAACACCTTCAAACCAAGGTTTAACCAGGAGCCTCATGGCTCAAAAAGATCAAGAATGATAATATAATATCTAATAAACATAATTCATGTGACAAATTTCAAAGAAAACCCCTCAATTGGGTAAATTACAGAAAAGTCCAAAATGTACATAAAATTGCATAACTTGCTCAAACAGTGTCCAAATTAGACTAGATTTGAAACTTAAGCTTGTATTATGATTTCAAAGAATATAATAAGGTTCTATTAGGGTTATAAGCATTCAATTATGATAAATATGCTTATTCAACTCATTAAGCAAGTTTAGGGGGCTTACATTTTGGGTCTTTCAGTGACCATCCTTGTTGATCCTAGATGGTTTCTCTGTGGTTGTTTGATTTTTTGGTTTATATTTGAGAGTTGAGACCCATATGGTCGTAGAGGTGTATATCTCTCTCTTGGGTCACTTGACCTAGGGTTTCAGATGCCTTGGGTCATTTGGTTTCTCTGTGACCATAGACCGTGTGTCCATGTGTTTCCTTCGACCGATGGTCATGTAGAACCAAGTGAGGTCATTGGATTGCTTTGGTTTTCATGACCTTAGTGGTTTTCATGGTTTTAGTGGATGCATGTTTGTTATTTGGTGGACATGTGGCATTTATGTGCATGACACCTAACCTCTTTGGCCTCTCTCTACCCTTGGGTATATGTACCCCTCTTCTTTCATGCATATGATCCGTTTGTACCATATCTACCCTCTCTCCTTCCTTGAGGTCAACCTTGTGTGCTTGGTGGTGTGAAGGAACTCATCCTTAGTTCTTGGTGGTTGGAATCATTTGCATGTGGTGATCCAAGCTTGGAGCTACTCTTCCTTGGTGATTTTGGTGGTTCCTTGATCCTTGGTAAGTGATCTACCTCTTATTTTTGTTTTCTTGCAAACCCTATCCCTTTCTCCTTCTCTTAACTGAATCCATGATTTTTCCATGGTGGTCTTTTGAAAAAACTTCTCTCCATAGAGGTCTAATCCATGGTTCTCCATGGTAGTACCTGAGTGAGATGAAGATCTTATCCTTTTCTCCTTCTTATGTTATTTTTGGCCTTAAGGTTTTGGGTTCTCTTCTTTCCCTTTAACCTAGGGTTTTCTCTTCTCCTTTGAGGTGGTAACTAGCTTGGTCATGGAGGAGATCAAAGCTAGGGTATTCTCTTGTCTTTGGAGCTTCTTGCTTGGAGGTGGTGCAACCATCATCTAAGGCAAATTATATAACGTTCTTCCTACTATTATTGCACTTTAATTGTACATGCAACTCTTTATAAAACATGATTTCTTGCTATTGGTAATTATATCTTGATTAGGTTAATATTCCTTCTATGATCTTGCATGTTACCTTGGTTCTTGGTTAGGTTCTTTTGCATGAGGTGGAGTTTGGTTCTATTTCCACATGCTTGATCTTGGGTTTTCATCCCTCAACTAAAGGATTTCATGTTGACCGCATATGGTGCATGTTTAGGGTTTGGGTGGTCATCATTTTTCTTGATGTTTCACCTCTAGCAATGCTTGAGTTTCTTAGTGTACGTGCCTATTTTGGTGAACATGTTATCTTGGTATGAAGCACCTATTTTTACCACATTCTTCTTAGGGTTGTTGATGCTCTTAGTTGATGTTCTTGTATGATTGTTGAGGTTGTTTTGGTCGATGGTTTTGAGGAGCTTGTGGTCATTGGTTTTGTGTGGGTTGCTGACTTAGATGGTGCTAGGGTCACTGACCTAGATGGTGCTTGGATCGCTGACCTAGTTAGTGCTTGGGTCACTGACCAAGTGGGTGCTTTGGTCACTGAAGATGTTGTTTCCCTTTGACCGTTTGACCAGTCTTGATGGCTTGATCACTGGATCTATTTGCTGAATTCAGTGGTGGTCTTGGTCATTGATGTGCCTTCGACCATGGTGAAGTCTTGTTCGACCACCAGTGTGTTGTGGTAATGTTTGGTCGCTGGTCTTGGCCATGACCTTTGACCATCATGATGTGTGCTTTTCAACCACTTAACCTTCTTATCTCTTACCCTCTCGAGTCGATGGTTTTGCTTGGAGATGTTGATCCATGATGTTGTGGAGGAGTGACGGTGATGGTTGACCCATATGTTCAAGAATGTGGGAAGGTGAGATACCTAGGTTTTGTTGATAAAACACTAACCAGATGTGTTGTTGAAACCCTAACCCTAATGTGGGACAATGATACAATGTCTACCTTGTGAAATGTGATTGTATGTAGTAATGATGCATTTTTTCTCTCTCCTATTTGTATGATTTTAACCATTTAGGTGATTGAAAGTCATAGCTAGTAATTGCTATGGTGATGCTTATACAATACAGAGAAATGATGGTGAGCCTTTATGAGGCATGATTAGATAATGGCGTGACACATGGATTATGTGATTGGGTCTTATGACCTGGTGAAGGCTCAATGCCTAGTGTAAGGTGATATGTGTTGTGATGAGGGATTGAAATCCCCTAGTGATGCGATGATGTTGATGGCCTTGTAAGGTAGTGATATCAAGTGATGATAAGACAAGTTTATACTCATTCATTTTATATCTTCTTGAGTTGCAACATACCCTTATCTTTGTAGAGTTTGTTTAGGTTTTATTCGTTGTAACTTGATTGATGCTAAAAGATACCCAATTGGCTTAATTAATCAAGTGAAACCCAAATTATGTAGGTGCCTTGTGCCATAGATCAATTCTAGCGTCAGAACTTGCTGGGCGGTGAAACCAATCATTCCTATGGAAAACTCACAGTGCATATTTTTTAATATGATAGGATGCAAGTCTAGTATCTCCTTGCATCTACAATTATAGGTTTGGGAGGGTGGCTGCGGTCATACCTACTCCTTCGTGTGAGACGACTATGTGTGACATGTTCTCCTTTTGTTATATGTGATAGGCAACAATATAACTACATGTGATGCCTTTTTATATAACAACCGTGCATGAGCCTCTTCTCTAGCGTCGTGACCTGACCATGACGGGCTAGGTGTTTTATTAAGACGACCATGTGTGAGATGATCCTTCAGCTTGACTATATGTCGTTGTTTGCAGTTGACTGTTATGTCTCTGTGGTGTTTCTCTCGTACTGACCAAGAGGTGTTGGTGAGATCATTATTTCAAGTTTTTCCATTGATCTTGTATGACACCAATTATGACTTTGCAGTGGTCGATTGGATTTGAGTGGTACACCTCAAATCCTTAGGGAAAATAAAAGATGTAATGTATTAGTGTAGTATATTTGCTTAGGGTCAAATACGAATCATATTGGATGATCCCTTTGCCTTACCTTAGTATTGATTTCTTGAATTATAATATGGTAAGAGAAATTGACTGTTATATATGTTTTTTATATTCCTTTTTAAAGTATAAGATGGTCTAATGCTTAGTTGGAGATGCCTAATCTTCCTAAATGATGTTAAATGCTTTATTCATATCATTTAGCTGAATATGCTCAACCAGATAATATATGTTATCTTGTTGCTTTAAGTTACATGTGCTTATAATAGTTGTGGTAGAGAGTTACATCTCTTGTTGGGACGTTGGTCTCACCCCTTGGGGATTACACATCTTTTAGGTGATCGTGCATGATGTGGTAGAGATCGTGCATGTAGCGACTCAATCGCCAAAACGGGATAAACTCAGCGGAAGCGTTCGATTAGTAGTGGAATTATGAAAAATCACTAGAAATTAAAACTTTTTAAGAAAAGATCTTTAAACCATAAAACTTCTTCATAAGAAACAAGATAAATAGTCTACATCATGTTTTAACATTACATCTCTGTTAAATCACCTCTTGAGTGATTATATACATCCAAATACAAAATCTCGAGGCTTAAAGCCAAAATCTCAGACCTACTGACTCCTAGGACCTGAGAGTAAAGAGACGACATAAGACAAACTAACTATAGGACTCGACAATCAGTATCTCCACCTGAGATTCACTGCTGCCCCTGGCGTTGCTGTTGCTGAAACTGCTCACCTGCAGATTGGTTCCTTCGTCCTCGGCGACCACCTAAAAAGTTGAAATCTACGGGGTGAGACAATTTTAAATAATTGTCCCAGCGAGAGTTATAACTCTCCACCAGAAGCTTTGTTTTAGAAAATAAGGAATAACAGAAACAATATAAGCTTTAAGACATTCAATAGCAGATTTGATATTAAGTAAAGCAACTTCATTAAGGAATATGAAGAACATGTATACTAGATACTTGAACAGGATATTAATATAAACAATGTAACATCACTCATTGTTTCTCGTAGTTCAACCCTAGCGGATATGCTATGCGGCTGATTATGTTTTACAAACATTATTATGCCCTGCGGAGATGAGGTATACCGCTCATACTCCAACCGATCACTACTAAGTCGCATCGGTATCATACATAGGTCATCAAAAGAGTCGGATTCTTATGACCTCATCTTCCTCAGTCAGTGTGAGGATCAACATGCAGGACATCTCGTGTCTCTGCTAAGATAGCTTACCAGGGTATTCTGGCACTTTGCTATTAGAGTCACAGTGGCATTCTGTACTCTCTTCACCATCGAAAGATCTCTTATTTATCTCTCATCGATGTGGCATTAAACATTCCTCGGGAGATTAATGGAACATCACCCTGGCATAAACATATAATGAAGGATTGATAGATTAAGGTACATCTACATCAATTCCTACACTAGGACGTAAGGATATTCGCGTCCATATTCCCCCACATACTCAAAAGTATATGATCCAGGAGTTCCCTTAGGAAAACCTATTTCACCATCATTTAGCTTCTGACAATGATGGATCTATGATCATGGCTCTACATGGTATGATTATAATTGATTATTTAGGTACATTTCAGTATTCTTTTAGCATTAAACATGTTTCCAAACATCTAAGTATTAAACATTGCTATAACAGAAGAATACTAAATGTATCAAGTTTAACTCACATCAGTTATCAAATGGATATCAATTCTTAATCATTCCATTACTATGATTCAAGATTAGGGGTGTTCAAACCCTCAATTCATCATAAGTCACCTAATCAGCATGACCTTGATGTTACTCATGGCTCTTACAGCCCATTAATCTCATAGGATGTCACTTAACTTAGGTAACATAGCATACATCACTATTCATAAAGCCTACAACATTCTTTCAATGAATATAATATCATAACCGTTATCTGGTTATGATTATTCTCTTATAAGAACCTGCATGATCAATTCAACTGATAATAATAAACAATTCATTTCCAGATCAGCAATTTATAAAGCAGGAATAACCTTTTCAAATCAAGGGTTGTACCTTCATGCCTTCACTTAAGGCTAGGTTCCCTTATTAACATCAGTTAGGGTTATTCAATCTCTTTCATTATGATTAGGAATAATGATTCCTCATCTCATACTTTAATTATAAAGATTCATGCTTAAAAGCATAACCTGGAATTAGGGTTTATTGTACATTTCATCACCTCACCCTCAATTAGGGTTTATTATTCCCATTACATGTATTTACCCTAGAATTAGGGTTTACTATTCACTTCATGGTGAATTGAGCTCATAGCATCACCATGTATGAAATTATCATCATTAATGCCTTCAAATTAGGTTAGGATTCATCAATTATCATAATTAGGGTTTCTATGATCTCACAATGAAGGATCATAACCTAATCATGCGTATTCATTCATATTGAAGGTATTTTATTTGAATTTCATTTATATTAGGAGTCTTCTCTCTCATCTCACTAATAGATGGTGATTACATCACTCTAGAATAGGTTAGGTCAAGACAACTTTTATTAACATAAGTTAAGTCACCACTATTATGTCATTAGGGTTTGCTTAATCAAGGGGGTGTTGTCTACTTGAACCCTTCAAGGGTACATTGGTAATGTTCACCATTAACCATAACATGGGTCAATCTTCTAATTACTTAACCCCTTAATGTCTTTAGGTATCATTAGGGTTTGAGTTAATCAACCATTGAACCATCTAAGTCTTCAAGGCATTAAACGACTTTAACTCTAAAAGTCCCCAAATAGTTTCACACTTCAACCTCCAAACGGTTTTGAAACCGCATGGAGGGGTTGACCGTTTGGTAACTTTGACCTTCAATACTGCATGGACATGTTCACACTCAAGACCATTTGCCCTTAAGTGGTCTTGAAACCGTTTGATCATGTTGACCATTTGGCCAAGGTTGACTTTGAAACTGTTTGGTCCAATTAACCTTGAAACTGCATGTCCTTAAACAGTTTGGAAATCGCATGATTCCAAACGGTTTTGAAAACGTTTGGGCCCAAACGGTCTTCAGACCGTTTGGACTCAAACGGTCTTGAGACAGTTTGGTCCAAATGTCTCAAAACCGCATGGACCTAGAAAGTGCATCAACACTTGCAGTCGATTAGGGTTTTCAATGTTGAACCCCTCAATTGGTCATACCAAGGTTAACCACTTATCAGTTGAGTCAATTAGGTTTATCCTTAACCAATTTGACACTCAATTGACCCTCAATTGATAGCCAATTAGGGTTGGAACCAATTGAATTAGGGTTTGTAATCGATCAACCATCAACATCCATCAACATGAGTCTAATTGAAGTTGAACCCATCAATTGTCACCCAATTGGGCCATGACTTGACCCCAAACGGTATTCAGATCGTTTGGACATCCTCCAAACGGTCTTGAGACCATTTTCCCAAAGTCTCATCAAAATCTAAGTCCATTTGTTAAGGGTTGAACCCTAATTAGGTCAAAAATCAGCACTTTTGATTAATTCAACATCCTATTGTGATTAGACCTTCAATTGATCAAATTATCTTAACCCTAGACCTCCAAATGGTCTTGAGTGATCAACAAACGGTCTTGAGACCGTTTGGGTGATCCCCAAATGGTTTTGAAATCGTTTGGGCCACTCAACCCAAACTTCAACACAACTGGTCCTTAAAATCAGCAATTGAACCCGATTAGGGTTTAGGTGATTAAAGTGCCTTCAACTTGGGATTTACTTGCAATTAGATGATGAATCTTTTTAGATGATTAATTCATAATGTGTCCAACAGACCCTCAAATGGTCAACTCCTGGTCAAATCTCCCAAATGGTCTTGCAAGATCGCATGAAATCAAACGGTTTTGCAAACCGTTTAGACCAAATGTGCAAGATCGTTTGGTAAAGTAAGATAAGGATTAACATTGGAATTAATGCCCATCATCTTCTACCTTGAGACTAAGGTCTGTTCTTCCTAGTTTTTCTTGCAAGAGTGTAAGGGAAGGTAGGGGAAAGAAGAACAAGCTACTATTTGCAAGAAACAAGATATGTATAACAAAGCATAAGGGTTTAGAGTTATAAAACCCACCTTAAGGTCGTTCCTAGAGCTCCAAGCTTCCACGCTTCCAAGATTTTAATTGCTTCTTGATATCCACATGTCGGCCAAGGTCGTTTCTCCAAGAATTGGTTGGGAAAGGTCGGCTAGAAATAAGAACTAAGTAAGAAAAGCTAGTCTACCAACCTTGTATCATGAATTCCTCCATGAATCTGAGCAAGATGATGATCAAAGATTACCTAGAACTCCTTATCCATTCTCCTATGTTCCAAAGCTCTGCCTTAGTCGGTCCAAGCAAGGGGATAAGTGAGGAAGTGAAGGAAATAGTTCCTTGGTTTGCAAAGAAAGGTGTATATGTACTTTGGGTAAAACTTCAACATAAGGACAACTAGTTTCTTGATTTCTCATCCAGGTCCTTCCCTTCTTCTAATACACGTTTCTCCTCTTCATAGTTAAACAAAACTCATCTTAATCCCAAGGTCTAAAGGCAAAGAAAGCTAATATCAATACTAGGTTGCACATATAAAAGGGTTATTATGCTTATAACTTGATTATTTAATTACAAGGGTGTTCCCTCTTATATGTTTATTCAAATGAAGTGCCCCCTTCATCATTTTTATTCTATTTGATTCCAAGAGTTATAAAAGATATTCTAGAAGGTGTATTTTACATATTGCATCCTATATTTTGGGTAAATTGCACTTTACACCAAAACTAGGGTTTAAAGCACAAGGATTGCTCCACAAGCTGCATCTTGATGCCCAAGCTTGGAGAATCCATCATGCTTCATCATATTCATTTTTATGATGTCTTAACACCAAAGGAGCATATTAACATGTGTAAATTGCAAGTTAACCTCTCTAATTGGGCAATTTGCACATAGGTCTCTGTATTACAAAACAATACTACAACATTGTTTAAAAAGAGCAAAAATAGAAATATATGTTTCTCAGGAGCTTTAATTATATGCCACAAGATAATCACAAGCATCTAATTACATAATTAAGCAAAACACCTAGGGTTAGTCCATAACCCAGGTCAGGGATGTTAAAGTGTAGTTGAGGCTGAGCAGCAAGAGGAGCAGTAGTTGTTAAAGGTTGGATATGTTGTTAGTGTTTTGTAGCAGAGTCATGTGTGTCATCCCTGTACTCTCGGGTCCTTAGGGAGGTTTTTGGTAGTTTGTATATTGACGTGACATTTTGGTAGTACACCTTTGTGGTATAGATATAACATGTATATATGTAAATAAGTTACCTTTTGTAGTAGGTTTGTGGCAAGTTAGCCAGTGAACATTGGTATGTGTACGTCTTTATGGCATGTTATATAATACAGGTGGCTTCATCTGGACTTAGATGTATTAAGTTTCAGCTTCGATGCTTATATGAAATTGGTTTTAATTTCTTGTGTTTTCTAGTAACCTAGATGGTTAATACCAATTCTACATTTGATTTTGAGTAATCTCATTTTATGTGGCGTGGGGAGTCACATAAACCCTACCAGGATGTGCAACACCCTTGATATTTTTTCCATAGCTTCATATCCTAGAGATGAAGTCGTAATCTAAATTTCATTAAGTTTAAATAAAAAATAAAAGAGAAAAAAAGTTTCACTTATGTGGTGCGCCCGCCCAACATCTCCAAAAATGAGAGAATGTATGTCATAATTTATTGCAGGGGATACACGTTCACCCGTCCTTGACCAATTATTAACCATAATTGTTGCTAATGTTACATATTCAATTTCTTTCTATCACAGTCAAATATATGGATATGTTATTAGACACCAATATTTTATTTGATGTGACCCTATAATCAATTAGTTAGAATGTGCTCACAGTAAAAAGTCACATAATTCATCCCATGTATCATATGTGGGCTGGACAACCACACGAAAAGTAGTAATATGAAATATAGCTTAAATTTGACTTTTGAATTTTGATGTAGGTCAAAACGTACATTTTATATGAAATGTTGGGTTAAGTCGATCTATAAAATAAATATTTGGAAAAGCATGACACTAAGAACTGCAAAAATTGTAAATCCAATTTTAGTTTTATCTAATAATACAATGTAGATCTTGGCTATTTGTTGTTTTTTGCATGGTAGTTTTTCATATGTGAGGAGGTGAGGTCCATCACTGAACCAACTGACAAGTCGAAAACATTCTTTTGTTTCTGATAGTTATTTACCGTTATTACTATTATTTTATAAATTTATTTCTTATGTTCCTAAAAAATCTTTTGCCAATTTAATGACTACTAAAACCCATATTAGACTTTACTAGACAGGATGAACTATTATGTCTATTTACTACATGTCTTATGAAATTAAGACATTATAATAGTTACTTGTTAAGCATTTTCCCTTAATGACAATGTCATCATCATTATCCTAGGTGGTTTTAACATATAAAAGAATGAATGAAATATGTTTCCTTAGTTGACCTATTTTATCAATTTCTTTTTATATTCTAACTCAAATAGTTAATAGATAGCACAAAAAAATTTACATAGAAATTGTTCCATAATTTAGTTTCCCTTCAAATAATATGTTTATGCATTAAAAATCATATAACATCACTTGTGCAAGTTTGAGTGTCATAACTTCTGCACTTGTCAATGTAATAGTATAAAAAGATTATTATCACAGTCTCAAACTCTATATTATAAGAATGACAATGATGCCACTTGATGATATGTACCTTGTATATCCAATCTTGGTGTTTCTTTCAAAGCAGCTTGTCTGTCACCTAGCTGTGAGAGATGTCACCTAATTTTGAGAGTAATGGCCCTCTAATTTCAAATTCGCAACATGTCTTAAGATGATTATTTTTGCTTAATAGGTTATATTTAGTTGTGGGTGAAGATTATCTTATATGAGATTTGCTTGACAGACATCCAATAACAAATATGTAGCTTTCTTGTTGCGAGATGAACTTTTGGATACATAAAAAATGCAGCTAAAAAATAGCATCTGTCGGTTTAAATAGACAAGTGGTTTGATGGGAGCAAACAATACAACTTTACAGTTGCATGTAGCTGTGGTGAAAGAGATAGGATAACAATTTTGTGGAAGCAATGTCCGTCGGGTCACAACCATAGAGGCTAGGGCAACAAATCAACATCACGAGACAGACCGTACTATTCTGTTTAAATAAATAATAAATCACACCTGAACACTTGAATACTTGATCAACAATATAACTAAGCTAGTTAAGAAGACTGTGTTTGCTATTCACTGACCCAGCCTTGGTTAAAACGGGTTGTACAATGAGACGGAAGAAAAAGACAATACAGAACTCCAGTACTCCACAATATAACGAATAGCTTTTGTCAATGGGAGATGTTCCTTTGAGCGCATCTCAAAAAGTCTGGAAACACACCGTGGAGGCAAAACCTGAGCCAAAGTACTCGAAACTAGACTGTTACAGACCATTAACCCTGTATAAATATTGCTATCGCTGCGTCTTTATCAACTAATCAGAGTGGCGCAGCGGAAGCGTGGTGGGCCCATAACCCACAGGTCCCAGGATCGAAACCTGGCTCTGATATGCAAATTGCAGAGTGTGGCTATCGTAAAATATATGTTTGGGTTTTAGAAACAGAGTGCCTTTCTGTTTTTCCAATCATTCATATGTGGGGAATTCTAAACTTGTCCGACGATCATTAATTAAGTTCATACAATTAATACTGCAACAAAGTCTTTAATTTTATAGTGATAAATCATTCAAAGGAAGCCTTTTGATTTTACCCAGCGTTACTGCAAGAGGAGTAGGCATGTTGTCACCAACGAGCGTCGGATAGCATAACAAATAGACTAGAAGTATTCTGTCTGTTAGTAGAATATATGTTTGGGCTTTAGAAACAGAGTGCCTTTCTGTTTTTCCAATCATTCATATGTGGGGAGTTCTAATATGATAAAGGTGTCTAAACTTAATTAGAGTTCAACCACTTTCCATTTCTGTTTGTCTTTACCCGTGATACAGATTTGAGGTAATATGGCATTTGCTAGTATGCATATGATGGAAGCATGGATATACCAAAAGTTGCCACAGAAGTGGATATTCGACTTCGATGTTCAAATTTTAAAAATGGTTGTGGCTGCCGATCGAGTTGGTAAGAGAGTGATATTATAAGAGATAGGAGAGGTTTCTCGTTTGATTATATTCATGGGGACGATGTATATGATCAATATCTGAAAAGGCTGCATTTTCTTGATCACAGTCGGTGATAAAATAAATCAAGTCCATTTGTAAGAATTACCTAGCAGAAAATCTCACCAGTATCCCTACGGCTAGACTTCGGGGCAGCGCTGTCAGCCAGAAGGCGTTTACGTCATTGGGGTTCTCCTCATGTAGGCCATCGGTTAATTAGCCCTTTTCACTCTGCAGATATGCCTGAGATCCTCAGTTGAGTGCTCCCTCCAGCACGTCGAGGTGCGTGAATGTTTCTCCTTACATGGATCGTCGGCACCATGAATGTTTAGCTGCTGCAAAAGATTTCTCGGCATGACAAGGAGTCAAGGAGATGCTATGGTAGGCGGCCACCCCTTCCCCAGCATTGGCCTAACAAGTGCATTGCCCGGTACTCTACCAAAGCATTGACCTTCTTGATTGGCTGAACATTCATAAGGACGTCTGGCTCCCTAGCTACATCACTATTGTTGGTGAATGCAGGATTCAAACTCACATATCTTATAAGCGTCGTCCAGTTCAACCCTGTGTGACATGCTCGCAAGCTCACCAATGATGTCAAACTTGGTGTAGAAAGGTTGCTGCATCTTAGCAGACACTCTAAAACTTGAAGGATCTGGTTTTACCGCACCTGATCTGACTATTATCTGGCAAAGCCTCGACACTACTTCGTTGCGTTCCATATTTTATTAATTGGAAAAAAAACCCATATAGCACACTTTGGGAAAAAAAATTACCGAAATAGCACCCTTTCTAACTTATTTCCCAAACTAGCACACTTTCAGCCTAAAACGCCACTTTATTTGGCGTTTTACTGTTGCGGGGTTAGAAAGCGCCACTTAAAGTGGCGTTTTATACTAAAAGCGCCACTTAAAGTGGCGTTTTAGAGTAAAGGCGCCACTTAAAGTGACGTTTTATAGTAAAAACTATGTATATGATACCATGTAATAATTATAAATTGATTTATAAAATGATGACACACCATGTGAATGCATTCTAATCCAAATGTAAAATGATGTTGTTAAATACATGTTTTTATACTTTTTAGAACATCAAATTTATTTGATAAAATGATGACACACCATATATTAATATATGAAAAATCCTTAAAAATATAAATGTAAAATAATACAAAAAAGTTAGAGAATTATTGCATATTATTTATTCTTTAAGATATTACTATCAACTACATGTTATTTTTTCATTGTTAAATTATCTATATTTTACAACATGTCTTGAATCTTAATCCCTAATATCTCACTTATTTATATATTTTATTTTTTAGTAGATTCACTATCCAGTCAGACTTCTATATACAATTTTATATATATGTTGCTTCTCGAAATTACACATATTATTTTTATTATAATGCAAGGAATAACGTATATGCTATTTTATTTATTTTCATCATTAGATAGAAATGGCTATATTTATAATTCAATAATTAATACAATTTTCATAACATGTATATTACTTTAGATAAAAATTATGAGTAAGTTAATGTCATTATATAATAAATTTAAGATAAATAATATATGCATAATGACATTAACTTACTCATAATTTTTATCTAAAGTAAATAATATATGCATGTTATGATAAATTTTTATATATGCATAATGACATTAACTTTATTATATAAATTTTCATCATTAGATAGAAATGGCAATATTTATAATTCAATAATTAATACAATTTTCATAACATGTATTTTACTTTAGATAAAAATTATGAGTAAGTTAATGTCATTATGCATATATTATTTATCTTAAATTTATTATATAATAATATAATAAATTTAAGACAAATAATATATGCATAATGACATTAACTTACTCATAATTTTTATCTAAAGTAAAATACATGTTATGAAAATTGTATTAATTATTGAATTATAAATATAGCCATTTCTATCTAATGATGAAAATAAATAAAATAGCATATACGTTATTCCTTGCATTATAATAAAAATAATATGTGTAATTTCGAAAAGCAACATATATATATATAATTGTATATAGAAGTCTGACTGGATAGTGAATCTACTAAAAAATAAAATATATAAATAAGTGAGATATTAGCGATTAAGATTCAAGACATGTTGTAAAATATAGGTAATGTAACAATGAAAAAATAACATGTAGTTGATAGTAATATCTTAAAGAATAAATAATATGTAATAATTCTCTATTTTTTTGTATTATTTTACATTTATATTTTTAAGGATTTTTCATATAGTAATATATGGTGTGTCATCATTTTATCAAATAAATTTGATGTTCCAAAAAGTATAAAAACATGTATTTAACAACATCATTTTACATTTGGATTAGAATGCATTCACATGGTGTGTCATCATTTTATAATTCAGTTTATAATTATTACATGGTATCATATATATATATAGCTTTTACTATAAAACGCCACTTTAAGTGGCGCCTTTACTCTAAAACGCCACTTTAAGTGGCGCTTTTAGTATAAAACGCCACTTTAAGTGGCGCTTTCTAACCCCGCAACAGTAAAACGCCAAATAAAGTGGCGTTTTAGGCTGAAAGTGTGCTAGTTTGGGAAATAAGTTGGAAAAGGTGCTATTTCGATAATTTTTTTCCCAAAGTGTGCTATATGGGTTTTTTTTCCTTATTAATTTTCTACTGTCATCTGGCAAAATGTTTTTGCTGTCGGTCTGCCACACTTTCCTAGTACCCATATTACGCCGTGATCACTACAGTCTGCAAGATCACATTTTTCATTCCCTAGTTTGCCCTAAACACTCTGCTGCAAGAAAATGACGCAGACACGACCACACATTCCATCAGTGCCACGCTTTGGAACAACACTCGGGCTTTTCTGTGCAAATAGGAGCTCGTTCACGAAGAAGCAGCCAAGCAGGAGAGAGCTCGTCCATGTTCGTGTGGTTGCCGCCATGAGGGAAAAGCACAGGGAATGGTCCTGAGAACAATTTCGGGGCAACCTCCCGGACCCCACCCAATCCATCCCTGACGTACTTAATGCGGGCTCAAGGTCGGATTTTGGTCTGAGCGGCGAGGGTGGAACTCTTCTGCGCTCCAAGGCAGCAGGGGGCAACAGTGTGACCATGAGGATCGTCGCGGTCGTCAGGTCTTTAGAACGCGAAAACAGGGAGACCGTAGCTGGGCTTTGAACATATTCTCAATGGAAACAAACTGAGATGAGGGAACAGATTAACAAAATCCCGAAGAAGAGCTTAGTAGTAGTTAGTGCCATATCGGCTGAACCAGAAGTTTAGGGGAGTCAGCATCGTTAGAAAAGCAGCCTAGCCAGCAACTTTGCAACATACTTACCTGGACGGGGTCAATGGGTGATCAATAGGGCCCATGGTCTGGGTTGGCGGCCCACATTGTACTTGGTGGGTGCGCCCGCCCAACATCTCCCCAAGTGGGAGAATGTATCTCATAATTTGTGGAAGGGGGGTACGTGTACGCGCGGCCCCCACCATCTCTGAATACAAGTTTTGTTATTTTGTTATCTCTTATCCTGCGTATTGTAGTTTAGGTTAGTTCGGATGGCACACTATCCTTTTACGCATCAATTGTTCTACGTCCTGGCTTTGATTTCAAAATTATCCTTTGATGATGTAACAAATCTGTGTAGGTGTGAGTTGCATAACTTCTGCATTTATGGATTGAAAACCATGTAAATGTGGAAACATTTTAAATGCCACCATATCAGTCTATATTATAATGAGTAATAATGATGTTGTTGGATGTTGTCCCCTTTGTATGAAACCTATGAAGTTTCTCAATTTATAAAAATAGAACTCAAACGTCTCATTATATAAAACAGAACTCAAACTCTATTATAAAGGACTTCTATTCATGGGTCATTGCTTTGATTGAGCCCTAGCTCATAGTGTATCCAACCTTTCCTTATAAGATGATTTTGCAAGAGAATATCGTGATATCAATTAAAATTGTCAATTTTCCAACTCTTATTATACTAGATAAAACACTTCAAGTGAGATTTTATACTCATATCATGAAGATGCATAAACTCCGAAATAAAAAGAGATCCGAGGACCATTTTAGTTTAGATATTTCATTTGCTTAGATCTGTATCACACAAATAAGCCAAAATTTTGACCAGAATAGTCAGTATAGTGGTGAACGAACAAAGTCATAAGAAAGGCCATTAGTGCTGTGAATGTGTTAGCATATGCGCGGGGAAATCTATCATCCATGAGGGCAGGCACTCCTGGGATTTCATAAAGGAAAGCTTGTGCCAATCTAATTTCATCTCCTTCGATTCAGCCACCTCACATTGTCAAAGGGTCTTTGTTGCATATGAGATCCTAGGGCAGAATTCATTCCTTGGGACAACACACATAACTAAATTAACGTCTACATGTTGACGCACAACATGAGCACCATGATCCCACTTCCTAGATAGATTTGGATAATTTGTCCACTTGTGTGCTCCTCGTGTCCACAAACACAAGCATCAACACCTGATATGATGAGATGAGGAATAATGTTAATTTAAAAAATAAATGGTTGTGATAACCATACATAAATAGTTTTGTTAGATCTCATAATTTGTGGGTTTGCCTGCCTAACATCTCTTCAAGTGGGAGAATGTATGTCATAATTTATAGAAGGGGGTACGCGTTCGCGCCGCCCGCACCAAAATTAAACAAAGTTTTCGATAGTATTATGACGTTTTGTTATGATTTCGTAAAAATATGTTTACTTACATATTGATGTTTATAAACTTGTAGTTATTTGTAGATCTGCTTGTTGTTCAGTGAAAGCAACTGAACGTTTTTCACGAATTCTGGTCTTAGATATTCAGTTTTGTTGTCGCTGGGCAACACGAACTCCACTTTGCTTTTATTTGACCAGTTGAAACGGAACTCTGATTTTATCTGACCAGTTGAATCGAAACTCTCATTTTCTGTTGTTGACACCAATCTTTTATTCGTTTTTTCCAACTGAATCTGATCTGAGACTCCCATCGTTACACGTATCAAAAAAAGAACCGTAACTAAACAATAACTTACTTCCATATTAAGGTACAATCTGTTAAAAAGTGAGGAAGAGATCATATCGTGATATGAAAATATATCGGTCATGCTGACCTAAACCACGACCGAATGCTTTGAGGCTGGGATACCTAAACGCAATGTTTAATGGCTAGCCCGAAGTGCGTTACATGGATTATAGTATAAAATATCTGGTGTTTAGTTGGAAGATGGCAAAATTGTTATCCACCTAAAAAAACCAGTGCAATAGGCTGAGATACGGGCGAGGTTTGCTCTGTAATGTGACATTCTTACTGATTGCAAAAAACAATTCACCGTAGGGATATTTATATTCCATGCATAATTTTTCTTGAAGCAGATCTGTTATTTGTATTCTTTGTGTTTTCTCCCATGATTATTAAAACCCGTGTTAGGTTTGCATAACACAAAGCCCAGTGGTGCACATTACAACCAACGTTATTATGCATTCAGTGATGACCATCTAAAGGAGTCGATAGTGCCTATTGTGTCTTGATTTATATTTTGAAATCGCAGAGATGAGCGAGAGTAAAATAATCACGAGTTTATTAGATTTCTTGACCCTGCAACAAGGTTCGGCCTTGAAATCTCACCACCTTCTAGATGTTTTGCGTCATCGACTAGTGTTGTTCGTGAACTACCTAAACTTAGGTTCTAGTGCTTCTACAATAAGACATACTCAAATATACATAAGCAATTCTGATCGTATCCTTCTCATACGAATCTACTTCACCTACGCCTATAAGAGAGTGCATCCTCTTCAAAACTAGTGCTTTCCGACAACCATGTAGGCATTTAGAAAAAGGACCCATCCAACCGTAGCATATATGGAATCATTGGACGAAAGTCCTTTAATCTATATCATTGAGTTTAATGACCAATACCCTTCCAAAATACACAACACATGTCCGTTGTTAGTTGAATGGCAAACATGCAACATTGGACCCTATCATTTTTATTCTTAAAAACCCACATGCATGAAGGAATTTCAACTTTTACTTTTAGATTAAGTGCTTTGCATGCACGAATGAGCTTAGACTTGCATATGCTATTTCATCGGATTTCTCCCATCAATCCTCCATGAGGGACTTTGTTCACAACAATCTTACCTAGTAACCCGTTACTGTTTGTAATTTTTTGTGTATCAGTTGTGATTGAATCAGTAAGTGTTGCATATGTGATCTATAAAGAATTACTCTCCGACAATTGACTTATATAAGCCATTGAACTGACTTGAATCATTGAATTTCATCCCCTTTCTATAGGCATTGCATATGGAATTCCACCAAGCAATCCATTTAGGACAAAATCACACTGAAATTCACACATTTTAACCAAAAAATACATACTAGGGGTTTGCAATGCTCACTCAATAGTGTTTCCACACATCTCTTGCTCCTATCAGAGTAAGTGCCTTAGTAATTAGATATGCCATGTATATTTAAAAAAATCCTTCCATCTAAAATTTACCCTATCCACCCCAAAGAATAAAACAAGATTGTAATCAAGTGTACAATTGAGCGTCACATGACAGACACAAGTTATTATTTGGCACATGGGAGATTCGCCACTACATATTTAGTCTCAGAGAGTTTTCTCTGTTTGGGTGGGTCCAATATGACCCTACATGAAAAAAATACAATTTGGAACTCCTTTGATGTTATTTGTCCCTAAAAATACACGGATATGAAAGTGTTAAATTGTGTTCAAATATAATATTAGATCGATGCATAATTTCTTAGTCAATATTTATAAAAACCTAGATGGACTTGAACAAGATAAGTTGACAACGTTATTCCGGAGTAAAAAGTAGTGGATGTTGCATAAATCTATTTGAATATGTATGGCGATAAGCATTTTCAAATCCAAGTTTTGTTGCACCAATATTGCACTAAATCAATTTCACTAGCTGATATTAGAATTCAAGATTTACAATTTTATTTTAGATCATGGCTTTCCACTAAAATGAATTCAAAGTCATTACAAGGCAATCATAGGGTGAAATCAACATCATAAACAAAACATGAAGACAATAACTTCAAATGAGTGTGTAAACCTCAAGATATCAAAAAGAGTAAGTATAAGAAGAGTTATATGATCGAATATGACCCAAAAATAATTATATTTCTACTAGTGATGTACATTACTTTTGAAGTTTAAATCTCAATATATAACCCTTCACTATATTCAACTTGTTAATATATTGATAACTTTATGCATTTTTGTTTTTAATCCATAAAATGCACTCCCAAGAAACAATTACAACAAGTTCTTTTAGAATAACCAACAAAAAATAAGGGAGGTCAAATTTCATATATCAATCACACTCCCACATGTGTTGCTTACTTTGGCAAGTTTTAATGTACAATGATCAAAGAATTTATTATTTTACTTAACATATAATGAAATTGTCATTGGAATATGACATTAGCACCATAAAGAACCAAGAAGGTAATCAAATTGTATTCCTAAGGGGATGAAGCTCACTCTATCATGTGAGAATACTAGAGACTAACAACCTATTTCTTCTTCTAGAGATTGAAGGATAACCTAAAATTTGTGTTTGGTGTGTTCACATTTTTCTTTTGTTTAAGAGCTCCATCAGAGAATGCATAAACTAAAGACTAAGAATTAACTTTCCCAACCACACTAAAATGTAAGACATCCTGATATAAATACATTTACCCATTAGGGAGGCAATCCATATCATGGAGGTTGAGATACCATCATGTGCATGTGTATGTTAGTAGCTGAGCCAGACAATTTAAGTTGCAATAAAATGTTTTTATAGATGTGATGAAGTTCAATTTCAAGTAATTTATCTAGCTAACACTCTCTTTCAAGTTTTTGCAACTAGGGTTTATTATTTGAAAAAAGATTCAATCCCCAATTCTATTCTTAACTATTCTCTTGGATATTTTGTTACAAATAAGAATTGCACTCAATTAATCAATGTACAACTCATGGATCTATTTAACCATTAGAACTTTGTATCATTCTGCACATCATGGAGATGAAGCATGGTCCAAATTTATTATTTTTGATAAGATATGAGAGAAAGAAATTGTCAAAGGTATGTGATCACAGTGAAAATTTTGTATAAAAATCTTAACTAGTCTAAGCCTACCAGGACATACATCACCCTTTATTTTTTTTCCTGTAGCTTCATATCCTAGAGATGAAACCTTGATCTAAATTTTGTTAATTTTAGATAACAGACAAAAGAGAAATCAAATTTCACTTGGGTTGTGTACCCGCCCAACATCTCCCCAAATGGGAGAATGTACGTCATAATTTATAGTAAGGGGTACATGTCCATGCGGCCCCCACCAATTATTAACCATAATTGTTGCCAATGTTACATATTTAATTTCATTTTATCACAGTCAAATGTATGATATGCCATTAGACACCAATGTATTATTTGATGTGACCCTATAATCAATTAATTAGAATGTGCTCACAGTACAAAGTAACTTAATCCATCCCCTGTTTCCTATGTGGGCTGGACAACCACGCAAGAACTAGTAATATGAAAGATATCTTAAATCTGACTTCTAAATTCTTTTGAACTAGAAAGGAAGCTAAGTAAGAAAAGAGTAATTATGCTAAGGCAAGCAAGAAAGAAGTAACACTAGAGACTAAACTAACAAATCAGTCTAACCACTAGAATTGGCTACTAGCTTTACTAAGCCGAAGAGACCCTATACTAGCAATTTAGGCAATAGAGAAAGAAAATGTCCATAGTAGAATTTTTTTTACTAAAATAAGCATAAGAAAAAAAAGGACCACTAACTACACTAACAAGGTTCAGCTACCATGAACAAGGCAAGTAACTAAAAAGACTAGTAAAGAAGTTAACTAAGGAAGAACTAGTTAAGGAACAAGAGAGATTAAGTTTTTAGCAATTATAATGGAGGTGTGCGCCATTTGAGGTAATGTGACTATCACGTAGGGTGGGGGTCATAACATACAAATATTACCTATTCAATTAGATTACCAAACTAAATTTTAAGTTAGATTTTAGAGAATTACCCTAAACTACTAATTGGCCATGGATGGAATATAGTGTGTATACGGAAACTAGTCTCCATCACCCCTATCCAACCTTATAAGAATCATTTGATTGGGGTTTAGGTGGAATTTAATTAAGATGTAACAAGTATAGGTTTCTAGAATGGATGCACTTAGGACAATTGGGGGCCAAGGGTAGTAATGGAGGGTGTAGATGAGGTTTAAACACCTTATGTCACCTCCCATCTAGTCTTTAAGTAGCTCCAAGCCAATGTCACTAAGTGTCTCCAAACTAGCTACTTAGATCTCACACTTAGGAGTGGGAGAGTGGATATATATGTAGGAAGATGACTAGCTAGCTAGGGATCCACTAATTGGAACTAGGAGCAAATCTCAAAATAGATACATATAAGACATTTCCCCTAGAACCTAGGTGTTTTCAACCACAAATTATAAAGTAGTACATGGGAAATGAGATCAAAGTAGATGATAATCATTAACAAATGAAATTGAGTTTACATATAATGTTTCCCCAACATGGTATCAAAGTCACATTTTCAACCCATCATGGCCGGTCAACTATCCTACATGGCTCGACAACATTTTACTAGTTATAATGAAAGACGTAAAAGTATAAATGTATGTGAACTATAACGACCTCAACAAGGCATCTTTGAAAGATGACTTACTCATTCCACACATTGACACACTCATTGACAACATAGCCGGCCATGCACTGCTTAGTTTCATGGATGAATTTGTTGGCTACATTAATCATAACAAGATGAAAAAATAAGATAAGGAAAAGACCTCCGCCTCAATCATAGAATGGGGAGTGTTATGCTATTAGGTCTTGCCTTCCGGTCTCAAGAACTTTGAAGCTACATATCAAAGGGAAATGGGTGCCTTTTTCCACGACGTGAATGAAATGATCACTAAATATAGAAGTCTTGAGGACCACATCACCAACCTCAAGAAGTTATGTCAATGACTACAATGATCCTCCCTGCACTTCAATCCCACCAAATGCACCTTGGGGATTATGTCTAGTAGCCTTCTAAGATACATCATCATCTAGAGAATGATCAAAGTAGATCATGGTAAAGCTTGGGCTATCCGGGACCACGAACTAACTTCTCCCAGAACTGAGAAGGAGAAATGCGGCTTAACCAAACATATCTAGTGTATCAACCACTTCATTGGCAAACTCACATCTACATCTGAGTCAATCTTCAAGTTTTTAAAGAAGAATGAGGACTAGGAATGGAACGAACAGTGTGAGGACACACTCCAAAAGCTTAAGGGTTACCTTGTTAATCCCACATTATTGATCTTGGTCGTGACTGGTTATCCTCTCATCCTACGCCTATTTGTATGTGAGACGTCGTTAGGAAGAGTTTTAAATCAAGAAATGTTTGATAGTTCACACACTATCTACTATTTGTTTAAGAAATTCAACTATACATAGGCTCTCTACATTAAAATTGAAAAAATATTGCCAGACTCTGATCAATGCAATGAGGAAGCTATGCCATTATATAACAACGTATCCTCCACATCTAATCACCAAGTATGACCCACTCTGCTATTTATGCTATTGCCTGACCTTGACATGAACATGCACTGAACGGAAGTAATGTTGTCAGAATGCAACATTACCTACATCCCAATGAAGGTAGTCAAAGCACAAGCCCTCAGAGATCAACAATAGATTTCCTGCTCCTGGAAGAAGCTACTCATGAGTATGGGTTCCCAGACAAAGATATAGGGATGGTCAACCCACCAGATATGGGGTTCCCTTTAGATACTAACACATGGACAATCTTCTTTGATAGAGTTGTGAATCAAAAAGGAGTTGGAATAGGTGTAGTCCTTCAAATTCCCAAGGTAGAGTAGCTACCAGTAGCAAGCAACTAGAATTCGACACCACTAAAAATGTGGCCTAATATGAAGCTTGCATTTTAGGACTCCAGCTTGCTAGACAATAAGGGGAATGATGCTTATAGGTCTACAGTGACTCCCTCCTTGTCATCTATTAGGTCCAAAATAACTGGAGAACGTGCCATCAAACTTGGTACCTTACTAAGAGCATATGTGTTCTCTGGCTCACAATTTTGATCATATCTCCTTCCACTTCATCAGAGAGAGCATACTTCCTTCACTAACACTCTAGCAACCCTCGATTCATGGATCAACATCTAGGAAGGCCAAACCTTCTCTTTTGAAGTTGAAGCATTTTCTCAATCCACCTACTACATGGCCATTGACAATGCACCCAACGATAAAGAAATGGCTTGGTTTCATGGCATCAAGATGTATATATCAAACCAAGTCATTTTCCAGAACCTCTCCCAGAGATCAACTATGCTTAAGCGACAAGCCATGCAGTATGTTCTAGGTGCAGAAGAATTATATTGTAGATCTTACAATTAGACTCTTCTTCAATGCATCGATAAGATAGAAGCTGAAGCTCTCATGAAGGAGGTCCATGCAGGTTTGTTCAACACACACATGAATGAAGTCATGCTAATAAAAAATACAACTCTTGGGATACTACTGTAACATTATGGAAACAATCTATTGCTAATTTTTCCAAAAATGAGGAGCCTTCCAAATCCCTAGGGACTTCCTTGATTTGCCTTCAAATCAACTCTACAACATGGCCATGACTTGGTCATTCTCAGCTTAAGAAATTGACAAGATTATCAAGATCAACCCTAAGGCGTCAAACGACAATTGGTTTATCCTTGTCATATTTGATTACTTCACTAAGTGGGTAGAATCAGTGTCCATCACTAATGCATCAACCCAACATGTCACAAAGTTCCTAAAAAATAACATCATAAACTAGTATGGGATACCACATGAGATCATCTCAAATAATAGGAAAAACTTCACCGCTAGTCTATCAAAGAGTATCTAAGCTCTTTGTAGATCAAACATCATCGAGCATCACTTTATCATCCTCAGATGAATGGATCTCTTGAAGTTGCCAATAAAAATCAAATCAAGATCCTACAAAAGACTATTAGCTCTCATGCCAACTGGCACAAACATTTTCCAATGGCTTTGTGGGAATACCACACTTCAAATAGAACTTCCAAAGGGGATACACCATACTCCCTAATGTATGGGATGGAAATAGTCCTACATATTGAAGTACAAATCCCTTCACTCTATAGATCTTATAAAGCGGATATTCTAGAGTCTGAATGACTTCAAGATCAAGTCTATTGGAAAAAGACTCTTGAAGAACTGTGAGCAATAGCCCTACATCGTGCATAGTGTTATAAAGTGAGAACAACTCGAGCATTCAACAAGAAGGTTCAACCACACATCCTCCATAAGGGCAACTTAGTATTGCAAGTCATCCACAATGTTGATTCTAGAGGCAAGTTCAACCCTAAATGAGAGAGACAACTGCTACTTCTTCAACCACCCCATCAAGCATTTGTCCAAGGTCCAATGATCCATGGAAGAATATCTAGATGAACAATACCCTCTTCTCGCATTAGAGAAAATACAACTGGTAGACCATTAGTGACCAAAAGAGGATCTACCATAAGGCACACCAACAATCATTTTATCATCCCTATGTCAAGAGGAACCTGCTCCTGCTTCAACCAACAAAGGATGTAGTCAGAACTATGACATCCAAAGAGAAGACTCCTACGCTAGAAGATCCCCCAAAATACTAATTATTCCCACATCCCAGTGGGATACTTGAGCCGAAGAGTTTGTATGTCGCATCTAAAGCCTCATCCGTCTCCATGTAGGAGGAGGTTCAGCTGAAGTCACCTGGGAAATGACACAAACATCCAATGGACAAATCTTGATGAGACCGCAACCCAAGAAAGTCATAAAAGCAACAAGCATTAACTGGCAGAGAAAGTGGAGCCTCATGAGAAGGAACTGGATCAAGAGGGGGTGGAGGATGAAGCTCATACCCCTAATCATCCTGCTCCTCAACCGAGTGATAATCAATCACTTGCATAAAAAGCACGTCAAATATAATGCTAGCAAAAAAATACATCACCAAACTTAGAAACTCACCATTGGAGGATGTTAAAGTCAATCATACACCTCTCTAGAAAAGAGAATAGGATGACCATGTACATAGTAGCACCTCAGGTACTCATCATGCGTCACTTGACCATACATAAGCTCTTGAGCACCCTGACCAATCTCAAGCCCAGGAGGGACTATTCCCAACAAATAGTTGAAAGGGATGTGTCAGCCAACAACCCACTAACAAGCAACATGCTCACCCATATACAACACACTCCCAGACAGAGAATTAAACTAGATCCGACAAACATCCAGAGATAATACCTCAAAAAAGGTTGCACAAGATGTGGCCGCTTTGTGACACTAAAGCCTAGAGAAGATCTTGAAAACCTGAGAATAATAATGAATTAGAGTCAGCTAAAGTATAGATACACGATATAATACAATGTTAAAGTACTATTCATACCTCATAAACTTGGATGTTCATAGAAGAAGTAAGATAGAGTTGGAATTCTGGTCAAGGAGTCACAAATCCTTCCTTGTTGTTGGAAACTCTCCAGAAACCTTCATGCTAGAGTGGAGAGAAGAGAACGGCAACAATTCTTGCTACAATTATTGGAGAAGAAGGAATAAGAAGAAGTTTCTCTCCTGAGAAACCACCTTTTCTCCCTTTGGAACCCCTCCAACTCCTTGCTTTCCCTTGCTTCAGTCCCTCTCCAAAAGGTCCTGATAACTGCCCCAAGACTGCTTGGGATCGTATTTATAAGCTTGAGGTAGTTAAATTCATGTTTGAGTGAAATTTGCAGGTCACACAGTGCGCCTTTTATAAGACACGATGTGTCTTATGGGATAACTGGAGTCTGGATCAAGTTTAGGAAAGCTACACCACGTGTCTTTAATAAGACACGACGTGTCTTTAATAAGACTCGTGGTGTCTTTATTAAGACACGATGTGTTGCTACAAATCTGGGAGTTCTGGATTTAATTTCTAGACTGAGACATGTGGTGTCTTTTATAAGACATGTCGTGTCTTTAATAAGACACAGGGTGTCTTTATCAGCTTCACTAAAATTGATTTTCTGAATAACTAGATGATTTGGGAATGTGTTGTTAGATGTTATGCTGGCATTTTCTCCCCATTTTGATGTCAAATTGTTGTACCTATAAATCAAACCATAGAGCAAGTAAAGATAACAATAAATTGGAAAATATAGCATGATTAAAAGTGATTATTGGGTGAAAATGATTTGGCAATGCAATTAAATGTGGTCTAGAAGATGATATAAAATAAGCACATCAAATGTGTCACTCTCAAGGTGGGTCATTCCAATTCCCTTGTTCTCTAACATGTATCTGTGTGCTTGGTTTGATATTGCCATATCTTGACTAATGAGATTCTATCATCAACCAACTCACACTCTAATCTTGTGCGTCACTGGTGTCTATCTACCTTCCACAGTAACAACCAACTAGGGACATAATAAGAATATACATACTCTTAACATATGTATGATCTCATTCTTCCAAGTCACATACTTGAAGACATATGTCATTTAGTAATTGTCATTCTTTAAACATTGATTACATTTCCTTATTATCTCATAACTGAGTGAATTAAAATGAATTGGAAGCTTACCTTTTTTTTGTTGGTCAAGTTCTTTATGTAATATGCCTTTGCAATCATCATATGATTGACTTTTAAGACATACTTACCAACAGAATCCCACTTACACTTAGAGCCAATTACCCACAGATCTTATCCTTAGTGATATAAACATGTCCATCATGTTTTTGTTGTGTAAGTGTTAAACCAGCGAGTTAGCAACATTTTGCTTTTAGTCCATATATTGCATGTTCTTTGACTCTTCAGTGTATGATCTCTCATATGAGACAGAAATGTCATAATATGCTATCTGATATTTCTTTCCTAACAAGTAGCTCCATTGTTGTCACATATCGCTACTGTGTCATCAATGGTTGGAACATATTTAAGTTCATCCATATAAACTTCTAGATCCATACAACATAATTCTATGTTCATAACACAATTATACTCGACTTCAATTTTAGAATAGAATTAATTGCTACTAGTTCAGTATCCTTCCAACTAACAACATATCTCCTTTGAATCAAACATATTTTATTGCGATCACTTTTGTCATTTCAAAAGCTTGTGTTGGTGTAACCCTTTAAGCCCAACTCTTCCTTCATTGCTATTTGTATATACTAGCAACCTATCCTTAAGTACTTCTCAAGTACTAATGGATATCTTTGATGACATTCCAATAACCCTTATTAGAGACTGATATCATCTTGGCATGTCCAATACATACAATAGTACAAGATAAGTACATTTATAGCATTCATGATAGATCCAATGCTTCAGCCTATGGCATCATAATCATGTCATTTTCATTCTTTACAAGAATTGGAACATATGGTTCATGAGAGACTAATCTGGATTCTCTCTCATCGAATCCTTCCATATTGAACTCTTTCAATACCTTGCTATTGTGCATGCTTAAACTCACATTGTGAAACATTCAAGAACTATCTCTATAGATCTTGATTCCTATCTCATAGGAGGTTTTACCTAATACTTCATTGATGAAGGTGTTTTCCCATGTCAGTTCTCAATATTGAGATGTCATTCCTTATTATATGTGGAATGTTCATATATGCTCCCACTAAATCCTTTGTAATCATAGATTTCATCTTTTATCTTGATTCAAGTCAAATTCTCTAACTATCTTTTCAAGTCAAAAGATCCCATCTCTGAGGTGCTTGTTTCAAACCCAGATTGAACTTTGTAGTTTCTAGACTTTAATTGCATTCTTGAAGTTATAAAACATTTAGGTTGTGTCACATACACATGCTCTGATATATTCCTTTTAATGAATCTAGTTTCAATCTTTATATGTAAATCTCATAGTCTGTATTAACTACAACAACAAGCATGACAATTTGTAAAGGAATTTCTATCAAGTTCAATAACTTGAAAAAATTTGAAACATTTTCAACCAATTCGTCCTTTTATGTTGTCCATGCAGGTCTTTTAAAATGAGACCCCAACTTCACCTTTTGGTTTTTACCTCTTCAGGTAGTACTATCAAGGTCATACCTTGTTAGTTTACACGGACTCAATAATGGCGTTGAGCCATTCCTCAGATTTGATTCTCAGTAGTTTCTATTTGATATGTTGGCTCATCATCTTATGACCAACCTATATGAGTTGTTGGATTCATAATATTTCAATCTCAAATTTGTTTTACTAGGCCTTAAGATTTCGTCTTACATGATGAACTTGAGATTCCACAATAATTTGTGATTCTCACTAGTTCTCATTGTACCTCTTTGTTGATCTAGAACCAGTCGAGTTCTCCTTTTACTCCCACTAAATCTTTTGGAACTCATCTATCCTATTTATCAAAACACTTTTGTTACTGGATTGGGATCAAAAGAAGTATTCAACAATTATGGTTTGTGGATTAACCTTTTAAGAAATTGCTTTATTTATGTAGTTTTCAATCTATAAGACATATCGGGGTATTCCCATATTCCATATCTCATATGGTGTCTTACAAACCATTTTGGACAGTACTTTCATTTAGTGCCAATCATTTATCCTTAAGGAAATTTGAATAATGGATTAAATGATGATTATATCATGACTCTTCATGATGTAATTCCTTCTTTCTAACACATCATTAGATTCATAATTATTGTGATATGCTATCATGATTTTTCAAAAGGACCTCAAACTTTTGATGCAAAGTATTTCAACATTTGATCATATCAAACTTTCTTAATACTTCCATCAAAGTTGTACTTTATTTATAATCTCCTTGAACACTTCAAGAGACTTATATTTATATTTTGCTAAGTGCATATCATTATATCATCAACGAATACTTTAAAGTATAAGTAACTATCCATAACATTTATTCTATATAGTCTTCATACATTCCTCTAATACAATGTTTATCCTCCCACTACATCTATAGAAGGATGATTTATCACATGGTGTATAAGTAAGACGTGCATGTATCATATTGGTTCAATAACCAAAAGAGTCTAGGAAAACATCAGTATGAATTCCAGATATGCATTTCTCACTTTTGTACTCCATATGACTGTGCTATAGATTGTTTGAGTAATCACATATAATATTTTGGTATAAACATTCACCTTGAAATTCTTTCATATAAAGATCATTAAATGGTTGGGTATTTCCATACAAGATCACATCTATAAAATAGAAACATTAAAAACTCATTTTATTGATTTACCATCCTTGTCATACAAGATTCTTTAAAGTAAATGTTTCTATTTATTAGTATAATGAGATAGTAGTTCAACTAACTCTATTACATGCCTTATGGGCTAAGATAAATTTAAATATAGACTAAATCTTTAGAATCTCTTGCTCCACCTTGTCCTTCTTTGTCCTTTTATAGAAGCCTTTAATTCTTGTCAGATCACGTACATCAAGTATGTCAAATCTTTATCTGGCATCACATACCAAGATGAAGAAGTAATTAAAATTATCTTATAATGTTTATACAGAAGTGGAGGCCTCAATGCTCTCCTTCTTCTTCAATCCCTCTATCTAGAGTGGGAAATTTCTTTTCCAATGTCCAGGATGGTGACAATGGTGACAATCACCACTAGTACAGAAATGATGTATAACGTCACATTTTATGTCATCAGTTGTTGTAAAAAACCAGCGCCCATAGTCTACGACGTCGGCGTACAAACTCAACTAACACCTATATGTAAGACCGTATGATTTACAAAAGACACGGGCATCACTTTTCTTTAACGTCTGTTGTTAATAAACCAAACCGACGTCCAAAATCACTTGTGAAAGACAATTTTTCAGTGAAAAAAATTTAGCTTGAAAAATTTTAAATTCAACGTCAGTTGTAAAAAATCCGACGACACATGCTCCGTGCCAAGCCCCGCGAAACTTTTCATCCCCTCATATGTTGTCAGTTTTTACTAAAGAACGGACGACTAAATATACTTCGTGAGGCAAAAATTCATTGCCTTATTTATCGTCAGTTTTGGAGGTAAAACCGACATCGATAGTTAACTTATGAGCACCGTGTGAGCCAAACTCTTCCCCTTCGTTGTTTAGTTCCCGATCTTCTCCCCCCATAGCTAGGTCTGGCAATTTTTCTGTCACCTCCCTTCTCTACTCACCGCCTCCGCGCGCTGCCACGACAAACTTGAAGCTGTTCGCCGCCTTTGCACACCGCCCCGACAAGCTTGAAGCTGCTCACGCTGGAGCTGTTGCTGCTGTCTGAAGCTACTGCTGCTGTCCGGAGCTACTACTGTTGTTGTACCCAGACGCCAGCCACCACTACCTGCTCCTGTCACCACCACCACCTACTCCATGAAGAGTGAGGAGTCTTCTTCTAGCCGCCTTCATCTGCTCCACTCACCGCCTGAACCTCCAGCGCTGGCCATCTTCACCTCCATCCCGGCCGACCTCCTCC